>NIVC01000001.1:1805000-1830000 GCA_002269645.1 Macrostomum lignano | reverse complement strand
TTCGCGCGTTGGTTCCAACCGAAAGACAGGTTCAGCTCTGTGGGCAAAAAGAAGACAGCGGACTTGATGTTAATCCTTTGTAAGTCAGTTAAATTTAAAAATTGAAGCTAAATGGCGCTGCTCTTTATTCAGTAGTTTGTCTGCGCAGTGTCATTAAAATTTAATTTTGTCAGCTTAAATTTTTGGAGCATAGCATACGAAGTTAAGAATTAACAGCAAGTATTTAACAAGTACCAATTCGGGGCCGCTCAAGGTTTGTCTCTTCACAGCTCTCTCCTCTTATCTCTTTCCTCTCCTGTCATTTCTAACCTCTTTCTCAGTCCAGCCAAAAGCCATACTAACATTTAGGCAGAAACTGGCATCCCTTGTTGTGCTAAATAAACGCATCTCAAATCGAAACATACAGACAGAACGAATCCTGCGCATGGTCTATGCTCAATGGTCTACACATGCCTTATAAGATAATTATTAATTATGGTATGGGCCATAGACAAATATAAGAACAGTCGAACTGTCGCTGTTTAGAAGAGCCCAGCAGAGGCCAGAAAAGAAGACAGAAAGAAATAAAGAAATTACGAACTAGGCGTTCGCTTCTGACACCAAGTCTGCCTTCTTCAGTGTTGCTTCTGCGTTGCAACTTTGCCATTTGCAAGGTAAGTTTTACAATCCGGGTAAATTCCGAGAGGAGAAAAACGAACGAACGAATGTGTGTAGAGCCAGACTTCCCAGAACAGTCAAAGCCTTGGTGCTGAGTCACGGGCACGGTTCCCTCTGGCAACTCCCCATCTCTGTTAGGCGTCTAGGAAATCGAAAAAATGAAGAAATTAATGGGGCAGAAGCCCCCGGCCAAAGAAGGAGAGAGAGGAGGGGCGTCATAAAACGCCCTCCGAACCCCTCGTAGTGTGGCATTTGATTGGACAGCTGGGAGAAGGGAAGAGCCCAAAGGGGAAAACGCAACAAAGATAGCATAGGCTAGAAGGGAAGAGAGAAACATCCCCACTAAAACCCTACGGAAAGGGTGGGTAAAACCGGTTGGCCTATATAATGGAAACCCCTCAGACGGGGAAGCACAACCACACAGCAGACAGACAGGAAGTTATCAGAGTTTTTCCCCAAAATCTAAAACGGTACAAAAGAACAGAAGAATGGTAAGAACTTTTTGTTTTACTTAATAACTCACACTAGCTCACCATGCTCGTACTAATGCAAAACAATAATAAAAAGACTGCTAAAGTTGCCATTGGACCGCACTTTTTTGCATACACATGGTGTATTGTTAGTTTAATAAAAATTAAATAACAATTGACCAGTTCAAAACCATGGAATGTAAAGAAGTGTGTTCTTTGCGCAACTTTGATCAACTAACAATAAAACGATAAGCCCCCCCCCCCCAACCAAATATATAATTTGTCGAAAAATTCAAGATTGATAACTATGATAAGTTAATAACTGACTTGCCATTATTTTTCCTTCCTTGCCTTTGTATTGATTTTGCTTGTAGTTGATCTGTAGATCTGTACTGCATGTGTCTATATTGTCTGTCTGTTGGTCTGCACTGTATGTGTCTTTAGTGTCTGTTGGTCTGCACTTTGTGTGTCT
Organism: Macrostomum lignano; assembly: GCA_002269645.1. NCBI lineage: Eukaryota > Metazoa > Platyhelminthes > Macrostomidae > Macrostomum > Macrostomum lignano. The sequence goes on along the minus strand of NIVC01000001.1, from coordinate 1,828,401 downwards.
ATAGTGTCTGTTGGTCTGCACTGTATGTGTCTATAGTGTCTTTTGGTTTGCACTGTATGTGTCTATAGTGTCTGTTGGTCTTCACTGTATATGTCTAGTGTCTGTTGGTCTGTTCAGTGTCAGTGTCTTGTGTCCGTAGTATGCACTTGTATAACTATAGTGTCTGTTGGTCTGCACTTTGTGTGTCTGACTATAGTGTCTGTTGGTCTGCACTGCATGTGTCTATAGTGTCTGTTGGTCTGCACTGCATGTGTCTATAGTGTCTGTTGGTCTGCACTGCATGTGTCTATAGTGTCTGTTGGTCTGCACTGCATGTGTCTATAGTGTCTGCTGGTCTGCACTGCATGTGTCTATAGTGTCTGTTGGTCTGCACTGCATGTGTCTATAGTGTCTGCTGGTCTGCAATGCATGTGTCTATAGTGTCTGTTGGTCTGCACTGCATGTGTCTATAGTGTCTGTTGGTCTGCACTGCATGTGTCTATAGTGTCTGTTGGTCTGCACTGCATGTGTCTATAGTGTCTGTTGGTCTGCACTGCATGTGTCTATAGTGTCTGTTGGTCTGCACTGCATGTGTCTGTTGGTCTGCACTGTGTCTATAGTGTCTGTTGGTCTGCACTGTGTCTATAGTGTCTGTTGGTCTGCACTGTGTCTATAGTGTCTGTTGGTCTGCACTGTGTCTATAGTGTCTGTTGGTCTGCACTGCATGTGTCTATAGTGTCTGTTGGTCTGCACTGCATGCGTCTATAGTGTCCATCCGGAATTCTATAACCAACTAGGAAGTGTGGAGCCATCGCTGGATAGAATGAATGCTATGATATTTCGGGTCCGAGAACAAAGAGATCATTCCTCATCGCAAGCAAGTAACGGGACACTGGGGCCCGCTTTTAGTCTATTGCGTAATCGTTTCATTATAAACAATTCCAAGCAAGAAAGCCACCTTCGAGATAGCGAATCCAGACTTCCAGCCTCAGTTTGATAAGAGCCAGCCATGCTGAATAATGATTGAAAGCAGAAACCTCTTGCACAACAGCAAATCTTGTCGCCCATCCCGCTATGGGAATGGAGAAATGTGTGTGAAATAGGATCTGCCGAAATAGATATGCACTGCTGCTGTATACAATCCTTCTATATAGATAACAGCTGACAAAAAGCATAAGCGCGGCGCGGACGATTGTCAAAGGTTAACCAAGAAAGCCCTCAAAACCCCTGGATAATAACCCAACCGTAGCTTTAAACAAAAAGCAACCAGTTGCTCGTCCATCATCTTTCTGCTGAGAATTTTCACTTTGTTTAATAGAATGCTTCTAGCATATGCCGCCGGGTTTCTAAGCTTGAACCGCATCGAACATTTCAATGTCAACTGTCCAACTGTGACCTTTGGCCTAATACTATGGATTTGGTCTTAACTCTTAACTCTATCGCTTTATTCCCAGAGTTTGATAACTTCGAAACAGCTGCTGGCTATGACCGCAAGTATTTCGGGGAAAACCGTGGACCCTTGATACGACCTGAACGAATTAGATCAAAGTAGGAAAATTTTAAGATAGGTGCGGTGCTTTCACAAACTTTCCTAAATTTTACATTCCATAAGTCATCTGGATTCATAATTTCCAAATTTCTCGATCATTAAACTTCACGATCCCAAGCTTCACAATTCCCAATATTCACAATCCCGATCTTCACATTCCCCAATCTTCACAGTTCCCAATATTCACAATCCCCAATCTTCACAAACCCCAATCTTCACAATCCCGATCTTCACATTCCCCAATCTTCACAGTTCCAAATCTTCACAATCCCCAATCTTCACATTCCCCAATCTTCACAGTTCCCAATATTCACAATCCCCAATCTTCACAATCCCCAATCTTCACAATCCCGATCTTCACATTCCCCAATCTTCACAGATCCTAATCTTCACAATCCCCAATATTCACAATCCCGATCTTCACATTCCCCAATCTTCACAATCCCTAAACTTCACAGTTCCCAATATTCACAATCCCCAATATTCACAATCCCGAACTTCACATTCCCCAATCTTCACAATCCCCAAGCTTCAAAATCCCAAAACTTCACAGTTCCCAATATTCACAATCCTCAATCTTCACAATCTCTAATACTTACAATCCCCAATCTTCACAGTTCACAATATTCACAATCCCCAAGCTTCACAATCTTAATCTTTACATTCCTCAATCTTCACAATCCCCAAGCTTCAAAATCCCAAAACTTCTCAGTTCCCAATATTCACAATCCTCAATCTTCACAATCTCTAATACTTACAATCCCCAATCTTCACAATCCCCAATCTTCACAGTTCACAATATTCACAATCCCCAAGCTTCAAAATCCCTAAACTTCACAAATTACACATCTTCACAAACCCTAATCTTCACAACCAATAACAGTCATAAACAATCCAAGAAATCCACAGCTAATTATCAGTCTATAATACTTGGGCAGATATAGAATATTTATAGATAAAATCTAAGCGGAAATAGGCTGCAAAATATAATTATTATCATAGCAAGCAATCCATCCGCTAAATAGCCACAGCCAACTAAATCTTATAAACTCAAGACAAGAGTCTCATACAAACCAAAGCAAAGCCTTCACCTCAGCGTAAACAGGAAAGCAGAAATTAAATTTAGCAGCACGAGGCACCGATTCGACTTGAATTGAATGCAATTTTAAAAAAAGACCTGTTTGGCATAGCAACTGGCAAACAGACCGCTGAGATTAGCTTCACTCGATGCACCTTGGGGCTGCATTATGAAGCACTGTTTATATATACATATACATATCTATTCTGAATAGGATGCGCTGTTCCTGGCTGCACGGATGAAATCCGGCAGTCGAAGATGACGAGTAAGATTAGAATTTGTAGCTATTCATAAATTTGCCGCTTTCTTCAATTATTAACATCCGGTACCGACAGCAGCCTTCGAATACTACTATAAATATAGAGGCAGTCGCGCCAGATAGAGGTGACAATAAGGAAACGCTTGAAGCAATCCAGGCAAGCCTACTACATTAAACATCATCGAAAGGTAAGTTTGCGCTTAAAAACACCTGTAATTAAATTTCCCACTCGCCCAATCTGTTAAGCTGGTTCAAGGGCCGGTCCAAAAATGCCGTCCTTGGCCTAAAAAAGGGATTCTTTTGGTCCCCTTCAACCAGCTGGCCAGGTTGGACAGATCGGCGTGCCCGCATGTTGCTAACAGTTCAGGTTTACAATATGGGAAAAAACCTCTCACTGATACTTAACGATCCTTATTGTTAGTAGTTTACTGAGGATATGGCTCTAAAAATCTGATTTTCTCCCTAAGTGTTAAATGCTAGTGTTACTTCTAATTGAGGATTTGAGACTGAGGGATTAGCAGTGGCCCAGCAACTGAGGATCTGGGAGGCTGGCCCAGCAACTGAGGATCTGGGAGGCTGGCCCAGCAACTGAGGATCTGGGAGGCTGGCCCAGCAACTGACACTCTGGGAGGCTGGCCCAGCAACTGAGGATCTGGGAGGCTGGCCCAGCAACTGAGGATCTGGGAGGCTGGTCCAGCAACTGAGGATCCGGGAGGCTGGCCCAGCAACTGAGGATCTGGGAGGCTGGCCCAGCAACTGAGGATCCGGGAGGCTGACCCAGTAACGGAGGATATGGAAGGCTGGCCCAGCAACTGAGGATCCGGGAGGCTGACCCAGTAACTGAGGATCCGGGAGGCTGGCCCAGCAACTGAGGATCTGGGAGGCTGGCCCAGCAACTGAGGATCCGGGAGGCTGACTCAGTAACGGAGGATATGGAAGGCTGGCCCAGCAACTGAGGATCCGGGAGGCTGACCCAGTAACTGAGGATCTGGGAGGCTGGCCCAGCAACTGAGCATCGGGGAGGCTGGCCCAGTAACTGAGGATCTGGGAGGCTGGCCCAGCAACTGAGGATCTGGGAGGCTGGCCCAGCAACTGAGCATTTGGGAGGCTGGTCCAGAAACTGGGGATGTCGGAGGTTTGGCGGTAGTCCAGTAACAGTATTTAATCTAAGAGCAAACACTATTGTTATTTATTGTTTAAATACTGAAAATGTTTGAGCTGGAGTAAAAGAGCAATAAATTGAATCGCTTGCACTTACATCTATCATCAGGACGCCAACTTCTGACTTAAGCTACATTCTTAAGAAGCAAATCGCTGCAAAAGAGTGCACAAAGGAATTTAATAATAAATTTTACTAATTAACAAATGCATGCGAATATATACAGTAGAATTTTTAGCCTGCAGAAATAATGTCTTTAAATTTTAGATTAAATATGTTAAGAACATGTAGCAAGACATGTCAAGGAGATTAGGCTAAAGTGCAACAGTTGGACGAAAAGACTATTATAAACTATGGAAATATTTGTATTATGGCAACAGTCTTTTAGAATGAAAAAATATGCAAAGCTGACTGATATGAACCTTAATAATGCCTATTGTGTGTTAATACAATTTGTTTGTTAGTGCACTTCTAGGGCCTCAATAAAAGCCAATGAAATAGGTGTAAAATTGAAACAGTGTAAAATTAAACCTTTAACACCAGAGGAGGATTTGATAGTAGAAATAAATATTTTTGATATTTGGTGGTGATAGCCTTAAAAACCATAGTTCCTACCAAAAATGCTGCAGTTATAACTTTCTTCTCTTTTATTTTTTTGTTTATTCAAGTATATTCTTTTATTCTTTCTTCCTATTAACATCTGTAGTACCAAAATAGAAAAATCTAACTTTTAGTTAATATAAATACATTTTATACATGCCTCAAATACTAGAAAGAGATAAACAAATTATATAACGATATATATTTGATTTTGTAAGACTATAATATTATAGAACAAAATGCTTATAACCCATTTTAAGGGCTTTCAAACTCTATGCCCAAGGATAGTGTCTAGACTTTTTGCTCTTTCCCCTCATGGTAATGGGAGTTATATGGTTTAGCAAAAGTATGACACTAATTTAGGACAACATAGGCCTAAGAATATTATATTAATTAACAGTATTTTAGCAGAGCAATATATAGCATATAATATAGCCTATAATATAACCCAAAATTTATATAAATAAAAAACAAATTTAAGTAAAAGTAAAAAAATGAACAAAATGGCAAGAACAATTCAAGCAAAATAACAAATAAGCTTGATGTTTGATAATGACACCAAACTCTAAAATTAGACAAGGAAAGAAATTTACTATAAAAAATTATAAACCTTTTAAATGTTTCAAAATTTTCTAATCTTGCCAACAACATTTTTGCTCATTTGAACAAAAGCCTCACTTGCAGAAAATACAAGTAGTTTAAGGCTCTCCAAGAAGAAATTGGCATTGCACAGCTTGCTTTCAAGTGGAATGTTGAGTTAAGATGACTCATTCTACTGCCCCATTTAGAGTGAATACTCAAATTGTTGGCTCTTTTGACAGCTTTTCTTTTGCAGTCTGCAGATGATTTGAAGCATATACAATGACTCTAAGCTGCCTTTCAAGACTTAGACACAATATTTTGTGTATGTCAATGCTTTGCAATCCACACACTAAAGCTTGCTATAATGCTAGCCACTTTGAGAGCTCATTTCAAGAAAGCAGCACAGTCCTTATTTATTGATTGCATACTAAGCTAATTTGCCTTTCTAGAGTTGATAACTATTTATTTTATGTAGCCATTTGCCTTTTAGAGAAAATTTGTTGTCTCTGTTGGCTTTAAAAACCAAAGCCTAAGTACTGCCATTAGGTAGCAAGAAAGTCAAAAAGACCAGCCACTCATTTATCACTTAAAGCAATTTTACCTTGTTGTGATAAACTACTTACAAGAGAAGCTGCTACTCAAAAAGAAAATTCTGCAAAGCATAAAGTTCCTTGATTTCTCAAGGGAAATTGATAAACAATCTATAATTTTTGTTGCTAAGAAGCTTCCCTAAACTGTTCTTACTAGCAAATTTAGTAGCCTGCAAAGTGAGATCTGTGAACTAAAAGTTGTGAACACTCCTTTTGCCTAACAATTGTGACATTGCCTGTAGTTGGAGGAAGGCTGCAAAGACTAAAAAGTACCAACATGTATCTTGTTTTGCATCTCCATGCTATACTCTATTTCATGAGAACACAAATGCCAAGCAATTCATTGGAGAATTGCATGATGCTAGCACTAATTGAAAGCAAAATCAGCTTTTAGACAAAAGATTTTGCAATTCACTCTTGGCATGCAGCTGTCTGTGCACTCAGAGTTTGAAAGCAAAAAAGTTGCCAATTTCTAAGAAGTTCATCTAGGCCACTTTGAAGGCAATTTCACAATACAAGGAGGATATGGCTATCAAAAAGAAAGCAAATAAGCTAGTAGCTATTTGAAAATCAGCCAAGGCAGAACAGGAGAAAACACAATAAGAAGCCAAGAATGGAATGTAATGCCAATAAAATCTGCAGAGTGCCTTGAGGCTATAAGAAAAATTTAAATAGCATTTAAGAGATTACACAAAGTGCAAAGGAAAGATTAGGAGATTGCTATGCAACTAACACATTTTGCATCAGAGTGCTTGATAATTGAATAGCATGCTATAGGCTATGTTATACACAACCAAGGAAGCTATTAGATTGAAATGGCAACTAGAGCATGTTTTGCTCTATAAGCTATTGGCTAGGTTTTTGTGTGCAGAGTGTGCGTATGCACCCTTAAATTTAAAATTGCACCCTGAAATTAAAAAAATTAAAAGGTACAATTTAGGTGTGGTTTTATAACCATTTTTTATTTAAAGGCTTAACCATGCTTAAGCTAATTTTCATGCACTGCCTTAAAATATGAAATGAAATAAGTTAATAACTCCTTAACTCATATTAAGTCATATAGCTTATGGCTATAGCCTTATGTAAGATATTAGAATCTTATATAAGGCTATAGAATCTATTAGAATCTTACATATTACATAAGGCTATTAGAATTAGCTATTAGAATTACATAAGGCTATTAGAATCTTACACCTGCTCAATCAATTATCAATTATTATTATTATTATTAGAATATATGAAAAATCATATAAAAATCATATGATCCCATTAAATTTGGCCTTTTTATTCAATGATGATAATTTATCTAGTATTAACTTCAACTTTTTTATTTTGACATCCTCATTCTTGACTCTTTGCTCTTTCTTAGAATGTCAAATGTGAGTTAAGTGATAGCCTTATGTTTATTTAGTTGTATATATAGATTTAGGGCCTACTCAAACATTTTTGCAATAGAAGCTCACTGATTATGCTATGCCTAGTGCTGCTAGCAGTCTTTGACTTATAATATATTATATTATAATATAATTTATGATTGATAACCTATAACTACCTACTGCACAAACAATAGAATTTAGAAATTGGCATTAGTCTTATTGTCTATCTATTGATTCTATCTATTGATTATCCATGATTTAATTGTAGATATCAGCCTTAGGCTATTGCTATTAGGTTATGAATATGATAAATTTATGAACTTGAATTTAATACTTTACTTTAGAGCTTATGCTTTGATAGACCTTCTTTAGTTTCTTATATTTGCATTTATATAATGGCAAATTATTTGATAAGTTGATATACTCATTCATGTATCATTTAGCCAAATTTATTTAATTTTACTTAATTTTTTTAATTTTTAGTATAAGGCTTATTATGTAATTTAGTAAATTTTAAATTATTTACAATTTTTCATTGTAAAATAATTGTAAAAATTAAAACTATATTTAAATTACTATTTATACTATGCCTATGCTAGCCTATAATACTTACTATATTTATACTATTATTATACATTATATACTTTGAGTATATAGTTATGGCTTATAGTAAATTATGTAGACTGAGACTAGTAGTATTAGTATATTATAATTTTTATAATAATTTTTATGCATAATAAAAATGCATAAACGATCTAATGCAATAATTTTTTTTAAATATTATAATTTTTATAATATAATAATAAAACAAATCAACCACAAACTAATCTATCTTATATTGTTATAACCTATCTTAATAACCTTTTATTAAACTAAATATGTAGAATATGTCTTTAATTGTTTTAATGCAAGATTTGATATAGATAGAGCCTAGTTTAGTCTAATGCTTTTTTTTTAAGTTTTAAATTGCTTTTTGAGTGATATTTAATATATAATCAATAATTCACATAATATATAGTATAGATGTTTATTTAAATGCAAACAAAAACAATAATACAAAAGCTAAATTAGTATTAAGCATAAGCAATCATTAATTCAATAAATTTATAACTATAAATCATTAAATTGTACTATACTGTAACATTTCAATGACCAGTTGCAGTCTCAAATTTATTTTATTAATATCTTATTCAAATCAAATGAATCCACCAAAGCCAAAGCAGCCTCATAATAGCTATATAACAACATGGCTATTACCAGCACTAGCCCAGGGGCCCTAGGCTGCTGCTGCTCTTGCCCAGGCCACTGCATGCATGCGTCTGCATCTGCTGCTCTTGCCCATACTCGTAGTATTGTTATAGTATTTTTCATCATGTTACTATTTATTAAAGCAGCAATCTAAAGATGAGACAATAGACAAGAGGTCAAGGCATTCTTTGTACAAAGATATATAGACATAAGACATGTCTATATATTCCTAGCTGTCTGAAACAAGACTCAAGAGAAATTGCACTCTGAGACAATTTTGCACTTTGTCTCTGACAAAAAAACCCAGGCTATTGCCACCTAATGTATCAATTATAGCCAACTTATATTGCTAATAACTAGATTAGCTGCCACTATTGCACAAAAGCAACCAAATCATGGCCTAATTTGATTCTTACACAATGCCTATTTCTATATTGCCAAGGTGACTTGCAAAAAGAACCTTGGCTAAAAACTAGGAAGCCCTCTATATTTCTCGTAAGTCTTTCTATATTGAAAAAAAACTTAGTTTGGAAGGCTCTGGAAACTGCAAGAACATTTTCAACAATCTAATATAGGCCTATTACTAGTATATCTATTATACTTATGAATAGGCCTAGGCTCTATACTTTATATTTTTCTATCAATATAGGCCTATATGAATAAATATATTTATTACAATGCTTAATGAGCTAGCAACATAGCAACAAAGACTTAGATAGCTATTTTGCATTTATTGCTCACTTTTATTGCTACTTGAATTGTTGGATATTATTAATTTAAAAAACTATATCAAAACTAGGAAAAGGTTTTTGAAATAATATGACAAATTCTCTAAGCTTTATACACATTATACTCTTGATAGTATTCTAAAATTGATATAAAAATTATACTATTTTAAAATTATTAAAAAATAATAATATAAGATATTATAGTATTGCTACTCGTCAGTCAAGTGATATTAAGATTTAGTTAAGTAAGACCTAAAATAACTTTTCAAAAATTTGGTCCCAAACTAGGCCTACTAACACATTGCAGTAACATTATAAACTAATAATAGCTAGTAGATTAAAATTTCTTGATTAAGGCCTAACAAAATAGAAACAAGACCAAGGCAGGTATAGGGCCTATTAAGCAGAGCAGACTCTAAGCTTAAATTAAGCTGACTGTTAGACACTAGATATAAATAGCATTGCCATTTGACTTTCTAAAAAAAGGCATAGTAAAATGTCAAAAAAGATTTTAATTAGCCTACTTTTAGTGGATCCTAGAAACTTTGTCATCTTACAACTTTGTCATTTTACAACTTTGTCATCCACTTTGAAGGTAGGACACTTCGTCATCCAGCCAATCGGCATGCTTTAAAGTTTGGTCAGTTTGTCATCTACTAATAACAAGCATTGTAGTCTATAGACTCAATTAACAGATGCTTCTGCAAGCACAAAGGCACAAAGACACAAAGTCAAAGAAGAAATTGGACGCTAAAAGGAGGCAGAGGGGAGAGGGAGTGAGAAAATGTCACTTTGCTTTTAACATGAAATTTAATTCTGCTTATTCGGCTTGCCTACTGAAATGGGGAATGTGGCCTAGGCAACTGCACCTGACCAAAAAGATGCACACAGAGAGCTTGCCGGCTCGATATTTTGCCCAGTTAAGCTCTGCTAACTCCTGAAGCTGCTGATACCGCATTTTCTAATGGCGCTTGTTAGCAGCTTGCTCGCACACCAAGGCTCGGCAGGCTGGGCTACAGCAGGCTTGGCAGGCTGGGCTGCAGCAGGCTTGGCACCTCTGTGGCAAGCATTGCAACGCCAGTTGAATTCATCCAAGCGCATGAGCCGTTGATACTCTGCCAAGGACACATTTGTTCCGCATGTCTTGTGTTGCTCTTAGTCTTACGAGTATATATTTGAGGTGGTTGAGGTGGGATGATGGTGGCCAAGATGGATTGAGGGAACAGGTGCCAACACGATAAGTGAGGGTGGGGTGGTATATGGTTGAGGTGGGATGGTGAGGTGGTGTGAAAACTTGAAGGGTGGCTAAGATGGATTGAGGGAACAGGTGCCAACACGAGGTCTCATGAGCCTATTGCATGGGTGCACATTGGATATGGAGGTGCTTTTGTGCTTGCTTTGTTTGGAATAAGTGAGGGTGGGGTAGTGGGGCAGAGGTGTGAACACGCTTCATACTCTAAATTGTCAAAAAGAGGTGTTAAAACTGATTTCATTATAAGAGTTGAAAGATAAGTGCCAACACGATGTCTCAAAATAACAAAATCATGTGCACATTAGGGGTGATGTGGGTGGGGAGGAATGGTTTTGTTCTAACTTTGAAAACTTTTGTTTTATAGATGACAAAGTGTCTATAAGTCTAAGTTACTTCGTGATCTACCCTCTGAGATATTAGACAGATTGTCATCTGGATGACAAAGTTGTAAGATGACGAAGTGTCCAGGTACCCTCTTAGTTAGGCCTAGCCAAATTGACATTAGGCCCTACTAGATAAAAATTAAATTAAAAAGTATCTAGATAAAAAGTCAATATGAATTTAACTAGGCCTAGGAGGATCCTATAACCCATTTGATTATACACCTGATATGATGAAAATGTCACATTAACTCCAAAAGCTATTTAATTATGTGGAACACTAATTTGGCAATTGAAAGACAGTCAACTGACAAAACAAAGACTGGATGATATATTATTGTAAATATCAACATTAGGCCTAATTGTCATCTACTATCAAGAATAAGAAAAAGATATCAAGGAATAAGCATAATATGATATGCGGTGAGAGTTGTTATTATACCTATTAGAAGCAGACCTGACATGCGTTAAATGTGCAGTAGCCTAACACAAGTTAAGGACAAATGTAGAATTAACAGACAAGTAAAAAGGATTTTCAAAGTTACATTTTGATAAGTTCTGGACTATTTATGGTTAGTTTTATTTTAATAAACGTCAAAGTTTGTTGACTTCTAATAATAGGCAGATAAAAACATTGAAAGGAAATAATATTATTTAATGATATTTGTTTTGCTTTTATACTTTCAATAATTTATAATTTCGTTTGATTTATTTCAAAATTCAGTTTTGCAAGAAATAAAACTCGTAACTCGTGTAAAAATTTAACCTTTTGAACAAATACTAAATACATCGGATTATACTGGCAAAACAGGCTCCTTAAGCCTGAGCCAACTTTACTACTACTTACTAAAAGTCTGGACTAGAGTCTAGACCAGAGTCGAACAGTTAAACTATAACTTTTAGTGGTTAAAGCCCGAAAATTACAGAACTTAATTTTTGCTAATTACTTAGATTTCTTAGGCTATAAAACAGCTTCTGACTTTATAAGTCAAGAGAAGTTCTCGTTTAAATCAGGTTTGGCTTATTAATATTATTTTTGTAATTGTGTTGTTACATCATGTGCAACTACTAAGGTGTTCAAGCATTTTTGCTTGTTGGGCCTGCCATGAAACTATTTCACGTTATAAAGTAAATACAGTACCAGAAAAATTACTACATACTAATTTTTCTTGACTTTAGTATTACAGTTTTTATTTGTAGTTAAAACACAGGCTTCAAATTCAAATAATTTGCTGGGCCTAGTATAGTTGTCTAGGCAGTTAGCTTTTGCAATTATTATGCATTATTATTAATATTATGCTATAACCATTCTGTCTAACAGCATTCTGAGCATTTATTATGGGGGGATTCCAGAATAGATAGGAAAATTTGATATTTTTTGGATGGAATCCCATACATAACAAAGAGTTAGGTATGCAACTTCTTTCTAGAAATTTCTACTTGAAATGAATGTATTAATAGTTCATAGCAGTTTATTTTATATCCTTTAAATTCACAAATATTTTTTATAACTACAAGTATATTATTGACTATAGTAGCCAACTAAAGCAAGTTTGTTTAAAATAAAAATAATGTGGCATCTATATGATCCATATGTATATTGGGTTTAAATAGATTAGTTCCATGGAGTGATGCCCAGTTTCAGAACTTGAAAAGCAGTTCTTTCACATTTTTAAAGTTATAGATGGTCGTGAATTCCATTTGTATATCTGTCTACTAGTTTTTTAAAGTCAAAATTACAAAATTTTTATGTCCTCAGGCAAGCAGCTCATCCGCAGTCGCAGCGGGCTCCGCATGGTGGTGCCGCACGATTCAGCTGGCAGCAGCGAGCCCTCGCCGCTGTCCTTAGACGAACCCGCCTGGCAGAGTGATCGCGACTGTCCAGCCTGCAGCCTTTGCAGCTGCCGGTTCAGCCTGTCAAACCGGCGCCATCACTGCCGGCGCTGCGGGGTGTGCGCCTGCTCAGACTGCTGCCAGCACCGCCTGCCGCTGCCGCGCATGGGCTTCGTGGATCCCGTGCTGCACTGCCAGGCATGCGCCGAGGCCACCAGAGCTGAAGCCGGCTTCTATGGCCGACAGATCCGCCTGCTTATTGCCGGCTGCACTTTTGAGCTGTCCTTGGGCGGCTCAGCAGCCGGAGTGTTCGTCTGCCGGCTGGCGACCGATCAGCGGTGCGCCTTGTCCTCTGGCTTTCCCCAATCTCAGGTTCCTGTTTTTACCTCCCTATCTCCCCTCTCCTTTCCTCCCCTCTCCTCTCTTCCCCTCCTTTCCTCTCTCCTAGCCTCTTCCCGACCTTTCTCCTCCTCTCTCCCCTCTTTCCCTCTCCTTCCCCTGCCCTCTTCCCGTCCTTTCCCCTCCCCTCTCACTTCTTCCCGTCCTTCTTCTCCCCTCTCACTTCTTCCCGTCCTTTCCCCTCCCCTCTCACTTCTTCCCGTCCTTTCCCCTCCCCTCTCACTTCTTCCCGTCCTTTCCCCTCCCCTCTCACTTCTTCCCGTCCTTTCCCCTCCCCTCTCACTTCTTCCCGTCCTTTCCCCTCCCCTCTCACGTCTTTCCCTCTCCTTCTTCTCCCCTCTTCGTTTCTTCCTTTCTTTCCCTGTCCCCTCTCCCCTCTTTCATTCTCCTTTCCCCTCTGACAAATGACAAACAGAGTGATTTATTACTACTTATTATCTCACGCGCAGGTCTCTACAATTTGAAGGCGGTGGCAGCGGCTTGACATCCACCAAGCCGGAACCAATTCCCCTGCTGGCTGTGCAGAGCTGTGACCTCGTCACTGTTATTGATTCCGATGGTAAATCAGTTCTCGATATATCGAATCGGTTCCTTGGGATCTGTATGTGCATTTTGCTTCCCCTTTGTTTTGTAACTTGCTTGTCTTCACTGCAAACAGAAGCCTATGCGCTGCTTTCATTTCCTTTATATTTCGTATGATAGACTATAAACTGCATTCTGTTTGATGCTTGGCTTTGCTGACATATCTCTTTGAAGACCTTGACGCTGAAAAAGTCATATGAAATCGCCTAGAGTCAGCCGCCCCATCAATATGAAATCGCCTAGAGTCAGCCCCATCAATCGCACAGAGTCAGCCCCATCAATCGAACAGAGTCAGCCCCATCAATCGCACAGAGTCAGCCCCATCAATCGCACAGAGTCAGCTTCATCAATCGCACAGAGTCAGCTTCATCAATCGCACAGAGTCAGCTTCATCACTCGCACAGAGTCAGCTTCATCACTCGCACAGAGTCAGCTTCATCACTCGCACAGAGTCAGCTTCATCAATCGCACAGAGTCAGCCCCATCAATCGCACAGAGTCAGCCCCATCAATCGCACAGAGTCAGCCCCATCAATCGCACAGAGTCAGCCCCACCAATCGCACAGAGTCAGCCCCACCAATCGCAAGCCCCTCACCGACCCGCAGCCAGCAGCCTGCCTTGCGGCATCCGCATCTGCTGGCGCAACTCCTCGGGCGAGTCGGTGAGAGCCGAGCTGTCCAGCCGACGTCCGGAGACGCAGCGCGCCACGCTGGCCTGGGTGTCGGCTCTGCAGACGGTGAGGCTGAGGCTTGGCTGTCTCTGTTTTTTGGGATGCATAAATCTCCATGAAAAATCTCCAATTTTTAAAAAGAGAATCAATATCAGATATATTTTAACATTTTGGAACAATTGCTGCTATTTACTATCCAAGAAAAATCACTCCTATTTACTATTGTATTATAGAAAATCGGCTTTACTTTTATCCTAGAAAAATCGCCCCTATTCACAATCCTAGAAAATCGCCCCTATTCACAATCCTAGAAAATCGCCCCTATTCACAATCCTAGAAAATCGCCCCTATTCACAATCCTAGAAAATCGCCCCTATTTACAATCCTGGAAAATCGCCCCTATTTACAATCCTGGAAAAGTCAACCCTATTTATAACCCTAGAAAAATCGCCCCTATTTAAAATCCTAGAAAAATCGCCCCTATTTACAATCCTAGAAAAATCGCCCCTATTTACAATCCTGGAAAATCGCCCCAATTTAGAATCTAATCATAGAAATATCGCCCCTATTTACAATCCTAGAAAAATCGCTCCTATTTACAATCCTAGAAAATCGCCCCTATTTACAATCCTAGAAAAATCGCCCCTATTTACAATCCTGGAAAATCGCCCCAATTTAGAATCTAATCATAGAAATATCGCCCCTATTTACAATCCTAGAAAAATCGCTCCTATTTACAATCCTAGAAAATCGCCCCTATTTACAATCCTAGAAAATCGCCCCTATTTACAATCCTAGAAAATCGCCCCTATTTACAATCCTAGAAAATCGCCCCTATTTACAATCCTAGAAAATCGCCCCTATTTACAATCCTAGAAAAATCGCTCCTATTTACAATCCTAGAAAATCGCCCCTATTTACAATCCTAGAAAATCGCCCCTATTTACAATCCTAGAAAATCGCCCCTATTTACAATCCTAGAAAATCGCCCCTATTTACAATCCTAGAAAATCGCCCCTATTTACAATCCTAGAAAATCGCCCCTATTTACAATCCTAGAAAAATTGCCCCTATTTACAATCCTAGAAAAATCGCCCCTATTTACAATCCTAGAAAAATCGCCCCTATTTACAATCCTAGAAAAATCGCCCCTATTTACAATCCTAG
This sequence comes from Macrostomum lignano, assembly GCA_002269645.1. Classification (NCBI taxonomy): domain Eukaryota; kingdom Metazoa; phylum Platyhelminthes; family Macrostomidae; genus Macrostomum; species Macrostomum lignano. The sequence continues at coordinate 1,812,970 of NIVC01000001.1, read as the reverse complement.
AAAAATCGCCCCTATTTAAAATCCTAGAAAAATCGCCCCTATTTACAATCCTAGAAAAATCGCCCCTATTTACAATCCTAGAAAATCGCCCCTATTTATAATCCTAGAAAAATCGCCCCTATTTAAAATCCTAGAAAAATCGCCCCTATTTATAATCCTAGAAAAATCGCTCCTTTTTACAATCCTAGAAAATCGCCCCTATTTACAATCCTAGAAAAATCGCCCCTATTTACAATCCTAGAAAAATCGCCCCTATTTAAAATCCTAGAAAAATCGCCCCTATTTACAATCCTAGAAAAATCGCCCCTATTTACAATCCTAGAAAATCGCCCCTATTTACAATCCTAGAAAAATCGCCCCTATTTACAATCCTAGAAAATCGCCCCTATTTATAATCCTAGAAAAATCGCCCCTATTTAAAATCCTAGAAAAATCGCCCCTATTTATAATCCTAGAAAAATCGCTCCTTTTTACAATCCTAGAAAATCGCCCCTATTTACAATCCTAGAAAAATCGCCCCTATTTACAATCCTAGAAAATCGCTCCTATTTACAATCCTAGAAAATCGCTCCTACGCTCGTATTTATTATCCTAGAAAAATCGCCCCAATTTACTATCCTGGAAAAACCGTCTGCAAATAAAAGAATAACTGCAATACCGGTAATCTGCTCTGCACACCGGTTCCAGGCGATGAAGATTGTTGCCGATTTCAAGCGGCGCACAATGACCGAATGCTCAATCGATTAAATAAATAACTGAAATCGCGTAAAACTCGCTAAATCGGACTGATCTAAAAATAGAATCTCACTTCAGGAACCTCACTACTACTACTGTCAGTAGCTATCGGATTATAATGCGTGCTACAACTATAAACTTATTTTTATTATCAAATATTGTGCAATATTAACGGAATTTTTTTCGCACTGACTGAATTTTGTGCTACATGTTTTTGTTATGATTTACAACAATTATTGTTTATCAATAGCGTGACAAATAACTTTCAATCATTTTTTGTACAATCAAAGTTTCTTTTGAAAAAAAAAAGTTAGGCATGTCCAAAATGTTTCAATTTTTTTATTTACAGATCTTCCCACTAATTGTTTAAATAGTATTTTCAGTGCTCATTCGACAGCCAATATTTTTAGCTTTACTTTTCTCTTTAACTATTAGGCAATGCAGTATTGGGGATAATGGCACCTGTGCACTGCAGTATTGGGGATAATGCCACCTGTGCACTGCAGTATTGGGGATAATGGCACCTGTGCACTGCAGTATTGGGGATAATGCCACCTGTGCACTGCAGTATTGGGGATAATGGCACCTGCGCACTGCAGTATTGGGGATAATGGCACCTGCGCACTGCAGTATTGGGGATAAGGGCACCTACATGTATTACTAAAAGGAATAAAATATAATTTATTTAAATTGATCAGACTCGCATTGAAATATCTGACCATAAATAGTTTTAATCATTCACATATTTTTAGAATATCATTTTTACTACTACTAGCAGTAGTTATGTTTTTGAAATCTCTTTTTACCACTGCTTGCTCCAATATCTGTCAGCCTTTCTATTTGATTTACTGCCACCTAATTTATGCAGGAAATTTTCGCCTGATATTTTGTATAGAATTAAGCATCAAATTTTTTTGGCTTCCGTTTTCTCGAGACTGCAACTTTTAAATTTAATCATCCTAATTAAAATTAGTCATGCTAAATAAGCAAGTCAATAAATCAAAAATACAATTGTTTGTAGCGGGATCGCAAATTCATTCGGAAGTTAAACAGTTAATTATACAATCAAATACTTTCTAAGAAAGCGAGCTTCCCGACCTTCCATACTTTAATACTCCTTGGCATGACGGCAGTCGGGGCCGCCAGTGACTAGCTGGTTGCGAAAAAAACATGCGCCATTGTACATAAGGCACAGCGATAATTTATTGTCACGCGCATTGGGCCGTTATTTACGGCTAATATGAGTCATGGTAGCACTTTGGCTTTTCTATTCTTGGGCCCATCAGAAGTTGAAGGAGCAGTTCTGGAAGCTAAACAGTATTCAAAGAAGCGTCGGAATCAGTATTTTAGAGCATAGCCACTAACCTGTTTTCACACCTGTCACCTCTATAGTGATGCGTAGGCGCTGTCAAGCCAATTGATGAATTATTTCTCCAACTCAGCATCATTCTGCTGCTCCTTTCTACTAAGCTCGGTCAATGGCGATAGCTCATTACTTGTCAGCCCGTTCAGAGAATCAACAGGTAGATTACTCTAATTGATGAGAGGCATGCGCTACATGTAGTTTTGTAGTCAGCGAGGGCTATTCTATTTCTCGACTCACGTTTTCCGTTACTTTATTTGTTTGAACCTTTTCATTTCAAGCATTTCTTCGCACTAAGGAACAGGTCAGTTCTTCAGTCTCGACCATAGATCTTCTATTCCTATATAAATTATTATATGAAGAATTATAAATAAGGTACTAAATAAACTAAGCATGATGCATGCACTGCAGAGACTACTGACGAAATTTAGTTCAGTAGTTGATTTTCGCGCTGTCGCGAGTTGCAAAAATGTTCACATTAGCTTCTAATTATGGTGGCCCATCTTGTGTATATATGATCTTTGGTCTGGACCGTCTGGTAAAGACCATAGACTATATTAAACAGTGGTGCTTTCTGCATTAAATTGAAGAGAACATAGATCTTTCACGGGCCGTATTAAATCTTAGTATGTATAAGATATTCTATGGGTTTTAGGTCGGTATGTGATTAAATCCCGAGAGCCGAAGAAATTTCTGGCCAATTACCATTGAACAATCGAGAAAAGCGTTGCTTTTTTTAAAACTAACGGCAGCATATGCTCGCACTGGGATTCAGCAAAGTGACGAACATTTAATATATTTTGCAAAAGTAGATGCCGATTGTTTATTATGTAATTAAATTGTCCCAATAGCTTTTGTTAACATAATTAACTTTTCCAATCTATAGTAATTCAGGGTTAAAACAGGACAGGTCACCCGAAGTCACTCCAAGGTCACCAATTGGGTCAACAGAGGTCATCCAAGCTCAACCGAGGTCAGTAGAGGTCACTCAAGGTGAGCCAAGCTCAACCCAGGTCAGTAGAGGTCGCCAAAGGTCACTGCAAGGTCAGTCGAAGGTCAGCACGTAAGGCCACCAAAGTCACCCAAGGCCACCGAGGTCAGCACAGGTCGCCAAACAGCCTGGAATACGGCGAGCTCTCATCCTCGCTGATGTAGAAGTCGGCCAGGGCGCTCAAGAAGTCCTCCTTCGCCACGGCTCCATCGCGCTGCATCAGCTCGAACATCTCATCCCTGGCGCGGTCGCCGATGCCCCAGGCCTCGGTGAAGATCCGGTACTCCTCGCGCGAGATCCTCTCGTCCCCGTTGTGGTCCATCGCCTTGAACAGCTCCTGGCCGTAGCGGGTGACGTCATCACGCAACGGGCCGTTGACCATCCGGCACTTCTGCGCCACGTACTGGTCGGCGCTGATGCCCGAGCCGCCCTCCCTCGGCCTGTAGTAGTCATCCCAGATCCTCAGCATCACCGCCCTGACGTCCTCGGCGCGCTGGCCCGACAGGCCACCCAGGCGGACCATCTCGTCGCCGATGGCGCGGAAGTCGTCGCGAGTCAGCAGCCCGGAGCCGCTGCGGTTCATCCGGCGGAAACTCGTGCGCAGCTTCCGCTGCCAGAAGTCGCCGAAGCCGTTCGGCGGGTAGTCGGTGGGACGGCGCGGCTTTGGCTTCGTGGCATCCACGACTGACGGGCTGGAGCTGATGGCGGAACTCATCGCTGACTGCTGAGGGTCAGGGGAGAGAGTCACTGACTGCTGAAGGTCAGGGGAGAGAGTCACTGACTGCTGAGAGTCAGGGGAGAGAGTCACTGACTGCTGAGAGTCAGGGGAGAGAGTCACTGACTGCTGAGAGTCAGGGGAGAGAGTCACTGACTGCTGAGAGTCAGGTGAGAGAGTCACTGACTGCTGAGGGTCAGGGGAGAGAGTCACTGACTGCTGAGAGTCAGGTGAGAGAGTCACTGACTGCTGAGGGTCAGGGGAGAGAGTCACTGACTGCTAAGGGTCAGGGGAGAGAGTCACTGACTGCTGAGAGTCAGGGGAGAGAGTCACTGACTGCTGAGGGTCAGGGGAGAGAGTCACTGACTGCTAAGGGTCAGGGGAGAGAGTCACTGACTGCTAAGGGCCAGGGCCTCAGGGGTAGAGTCACTGACTCTGCTGACTGCTGTGCTCAAGCCTTAAGGGATCAAACTGTAAGGGATAAAGTTATCAAAGCCAGAAGATCAAGAGTTCTCAGAAAGGTCCAGCAGCCGCAGTTCGAGCCCTCCTGAACCCGCCAGTCACGATGGCCTCAAAGAACTCTAGCGGGCAGACCGGCAGCCAATATTTGACTGGCTGCAGGTGTTCGGCTAATCGTATGGCAAAAAATTAAATAAAAAATCCGCTTCTCAGGGCGGCAGGCTAAGGGCTGCCCACCCTGCCATTCAACTCAACCGAAGAAAAAAGATTTTCCGTGGCCAAAAAAGGCAACTCTGGTGTCTGAGAAAGCTGACAGACTTTTTGCTCAACCTCTTGTAGTGGGCAGAAGAAGCAGTGCAGTGCTCAAGGCTCAAGGTCTGCAGTTCTGCGGATAAGTTGGGAATGGAATTTCAACTCGCACTGCCCGCACTTTGCTGTGCTGTGCGAGACTGGAAGGAAATGCGGAACTGGAGTGCCGATGAAGGGCAAGGTGGAGAGATGGGACCGGGGATGATGGGAAAAATGAGAGGATCGACATGAGGTCGTGTGAGAGGAAGGGAGATGGAGAGAGTGGAGGCTGGATGGAGAGTGAGAGACTGGATGGAGAGTGAGAGACTGGATGGAGAGTGAGAGACTGGATGGAGAGTGAGAGACTGGATGGAGAGTGAGAGGCTGGATGGAGAGTGAGAGACTGGATGGAGAGTGAGAGGCTGGATTGAGAGTGAGAGACTGGATGGAGAGTGAAAGACTGGATGGAGAGTGAGAGACTGGATGGAGAGTGAGAGGCTGGATGGAGAGTGAGAGACTGGATGGAGAGTGAGAGGCTGGATTGAGAGTGAGAGACTGGATGGAGAGTGAAAGACTGGATGGAGAGTGAGAGACTGGATGGAGAGTGAGAGGCTGGATGGAGAGTGAGAGACTGGATGGAGAGTGAGAGGCTGGATTGAGAGTGAGAGACTGGATGGAGAGTGAGAGACTGGATGGAGAGTGAGAGGCTGGATTGAGAGTGAGAGACTGGATGGAGAGTGAGAGGCTGGATTGAGAGTGAGAGGATGGATTGAGAGTGAGAGACTGGATGGAGAGTGAAAGACTGGATGGAGAGTGAGAGGCTGGATGGAGAGTGAGAGGCTGGATTGAGAGTGAGAGGATGGAGAGTGAGAGACTGGATGGAGAGTGAGAGGCTGGATGGAGAGTGAGAGGCTGGATGGAGAGTGAGAGACTGGATGGAGAGTGAGAGGCTGGATGGAGAGTGAGAGACTGGATGGAGAGCTTCCACAAGCAGCAGAGTCGACAGTCTGCCGGACCTTCAAAGTCCCGCCAGCGGCCGCTGCAGCCGAGACTTACCGCTGCTCAAGCCGGGTGTCCGGTCGGTCCTGTCGCGGATTGAAAAGTCGGCGGCTGTCGCGGCTTTGAGTTGGGAAATTTATCCTCCCAGAATTTAAAGTGGGACAAAATCCCCTAGCCAGAGATTGATTGTGGGAATTGCGGCGGCTGCTCGCTTGCAGAGGATTTTTGGGGAAAACTGAGCGGGACTGGGGAGATTCGCTGGGGGGGAGGCCTGAGCCAATGGGATCTCACACGGCATTGAGGAGTGCGCAGACAAACAAAAGCAGCTGTGGAGCAAAGGCGACGCCACGGAATTGGGGATAAATTTCCTCTTCTATAAGACAAGAACTGGAAACGGCACTGAGGGCTTGGCAGGCCATCAGCCGGACTCAGTCAGCTCAGGTCGGCAAACACTTCGCGTGCCGGAAACTGAGCCCCCATAACTGCATTTAAAGAAACTGTCATGAGTTGCAAAACAGAGCCTGAGAGAGACGGAGCGGCCTCATCAGGGGAGGGCAGGGCATTACGGATGCACTGAGTAAATCCAGCGGCCTCCACTGCCGCCAGCCCCGCCCTCTGCCAAGACTTCTTCTAGGAGAGCATTTCCCGGGCAAATACTCCAGTCTGAGGCCTGGAGACTTAAAATCAACACAGCTACAGTTTCTTTCAGCAGATCCGCTGCTCAATCACTGAGGACTGTTTGCTTTTGCAGTGGAGATTTCTGGCTGCGGCTCATTGCTGCTTTTAGAGGCAAATTGTGGAGCACTGGGCGACATTGATTGATGAGGGCGGCGCGGAATGAGCTGGAAGGTAAGAAGGGTTATGGCCGGTTCTCCAGGTGGCCGGTTCTCCAGGTGGCCGGTTCTCCAGGTGGCCGGTTCTCCAGGTGGCCGGTTCTCCAGGTGGCCGGTTCTCCAGGTGGCCGGTTCTCCAGTTGGCCGGTTCTCCAGGTGGCCGGTTCTCCAGGTGGCCGGTTCTCCAGGTGGCCGGTTCTCCAGTTGGCCGGTTCTCCAGGTGGGCGGTTCTCCAGGTGGGCGATTCTCCAGGTGGGCGATTCTCCAGGTGGGCGATTCTCCAGGTGGGCGATTCTCCAGGTGGGCGATTCTCCAGATGAGCGATTCTCCCGATGGGCGATTCTTCAGGTGAGGCAATTAAATCGCGGTTCTTTGAATGACTTGTTCTCAGCAAGCAACAAAAATATAATTCTAAGGCGCCATTCGTGACATATATTAAGGAAGCAGTGGAACAACCTGGATGAATTCCAAAGTCAGTTTTAATGTCTGTGGTAAGAGGATTTCATAGTCAGGATTTTAATTTGCAATAATGAGAAAGAAATACATGCAATTTCACTCTAACAACAGATTTGGCCTGACTTTGTCCGAAACAGCACGCATTGGACAGCCAACAGACGTTCATCAGACAGTCATCCTGCAGTCACTAATCTGACACAGTCAGCAGTCACTAATCTGACACAGTCAGCAGTCACTTATCTGACACAGTCAGCAGTCACTAATCTGACAGGTCAGCAGACAGTCAGCAGACCCCAGCTGAGCAATGTCCTGCTACGTGGGCTCAGGCCAGGGCACAGTCTCCTTCTGCATCAACACAGACGAGCGAGCCGAGCTGCCGCTCATCGTGGACCCCCTGCAGGCGGCCAGTCTGCACGGCAAGTTCGACCTGCTGGGCCGGTCAATGAACGTGAAGCAGGCCCTGGACCAGGTGGGCCAGTCCCGACTAACCCTGAAGATCTTCAGTTTCATTGACGCGAACTCCATCCTGATCGGATTCCTGCTGCCCCTCACTGTGCCGCTGATCCACTACGGCCTGAAGCTGATCTCCCTGCTGCACCAGAAGTTCCTGCTGCTCACCGACCTGCACCGGATCCTGCTCGGCCCGTTCTGGCGCGAAGTCTTCCGGATGCCCGTGGAAGCCTCGCTGCACCCGTCGTACTGCATGTACGTCTACTGCTGCGACCTGCTGTGCATCTCCAGCCCGGAGCCGGACGAGTTCTTCCACCCGGACAATTACGAGGTGTTCACCCGGCTGAGCGAGCTGATCAACCCGCTGGGCTTCAAGATTGTCAACAGAGATCTGCTAGACAAGTACGCGGCCGAGGCCAAAGCTCGAGACAGCCTGCTGTCACTGAGCGAGGAGAGCGACGCCGAGATGGAGGAGGCTGAGCTGGGCGAAATGAGCGATGTGAAGATGCAGCAGTGGATGCTGGAAGACGAGGAGGAGGGCCTCGACTTGGAGGGTGAAAGGATGTGGCAGTTCGGCGATGGGGCAGCCGATCTCGATTTGGCCGGAGTCTGAGGACCCGCCCCACAAGTAGCAATTAACACGCACCTTTACATACTTAATACTTGGCAATTTCGCTCCAA
>NIVC01000001.1:1790000-1800000 GCA_002269645.1 Macrostomum lignano | reverse complement strand
ATGGGGTAATCAGCCGCTCATTACTGTCAAGTCAAATCAAGGCCAATCGGAAGAAGTGGCTGTCTCCATTGGAAATCAAATGCTTCCCATTGACCCACTGCGGTTACCATGACAACCGATTATATAAACCGCCACCGCAGGCCTTTCATTCTGCCAGTGATGCGCAACTCCACTCCCAACTGGCGGGATTCGAACTTCCGACTTGGAGACCCGTTGCGCGGAGCAGCCGTGCCTTTTGATTGGATTTCGGGCCTACTTGACAACGCCAGCTTTCCTAGCAACGGGCCAGTGACTGACTACTGCACCGCGGTGGACACCCGAGGCCTGCTGGTGTCCGCACCCTGCACAGCCCAGAACCTTTCCCCTGCTCTGCCGGGCGCTGTTGTTTGCAGCAGTGAGTAGATAGAGGTAGATAGAGAGGTAGATGAGTAGAGGTAGATAGCTGACGGGTAGATAGCTGACGGGTAGATAGCTGACAGGTAGATAGCTGACGGGTAGATAGCTGACAGGCAGATAGCTAACTGGTAGATAGCTGACGGGTAGATAGCTAACGGGTAGATAGCTGACGGGTAGATAGCTGATGGGTAGATAGCTGACGGGTAGATAGCTGACGGGTAGATAGCTGACAGGTAGATAGCTGACGGGTAGATAGCTGACAGGTAGATAGCTGACGGGTAGATAGCTAACGGGTAGATAGCTGACAGGTAGATAGTTAACGGGTAGATAGCTGACAGGTAGATAGCTGATGGGTAGATAGCTGACAGGTAGATAGCTAACGGGCACTCTACTCGCTCAGGTAAACTTCCCCCGTACACTCGTATTCAGAAAAATTCAACCGTTTGAATTCTCCCCTCCAGATGGCTCGTCCCTGCAGCTGCTCCGGCAGGTCGCCAATGCCTCATTCGCTTCGATCTCGGAGGCCGCCGCCCGCTGCCTCACCGAGTCGCTCAGCCTGGCCTACCCGGAGCTCCTCGAGCCCAACGGCACCACCGGCTGGCCGGGCGCGGTTGGCAGCTCCGGCGTCGTCAGCGCGATGCTCGCCAATCCAGTCGCTGGCGGCACCGCCTTCGTCGGGGTGTTCGCCGATCCGCGGCAGTCCTGGCGATGGCTGGACGGAGCCGAGATTGACACGCAGAACGACTGGGCCTTCTCTGAACTGCTGATGAAGCGCCCGATTTCAGCTTCTGATTGCGCTGTCGGCGAGGCGAAAGTCGGCGGCGCGGAGCTCCAGCTGGCAACCTGCGACAGCCTGCGGGCTGGCTTGTTCAGGCTGACCAGGAGGGCGCTGGGAGGCGAGTCTGGGAGGCTGGGGAGGCTGGGGAGACTGGATGGAGCTGGAGAGGCTGGATTGGGCTGGGGCTGGGGAGGCTGGATGGAGCTGGGGAGGCTGGGGAGACTGGATGTAGCTGGGGAGGCTGGATGGAGCTGGGGAGGCTGGATGGAGCTGGAGAGGCTGGATGGAGCTGGAGAGGCTGGATGGAGCTGGAGAGGCTGGGGAGACTGGAGAGGCTGGATGGAGCTGGGGAGGCTGGATGGAGCTGGAGAGTTGGGGAGACTGGAGACTGAAGAGGCTGGATGGAGCTGGGGAGGCTGGATGGGGCTGGTGGAGCTGGTTTACGCTAGGATAGGCTGCTTAAAGCTGAAAAGGCTTTTAAAATGGAAGAGGCTGATGAAGGATGGTAAAGGCTGATGAAGGGTGGCTTTTGAAGAGTGGGAGAGGGACATGAAGAGTGGAGATGCAGAGAGAGTCTGTTACAGAGCTGCGCTGCTTCAAACTGCATTAAAAATCACCATCAGGCGGCTGCAGAGGCTTCGAGCTGAAAGACCGGATGTCCTGCAGCGACAACAGCCTGAGATTCGTCATGAGCCTCGGGTCCACTGGATTCGCCTACGGTAGCTGGGGATTTTTGGCCAACTTCCCCCAGCCCAAGGACATGGTGGCGAGGCTGACCTCGCCGAATGTGATGTTCGCCACCGAGGCCGGCTGGACCCAGACGCTGGTGTTCAACTGCAGCGGCTCGGAGTGGCGCGAGAGCTCCCCGCTGCTGGACTGGCGCTGCCGCGGCTACCGCAGCTGGCGCAACTGCAGCGGCGCGGTCTGCCTTCGCCTCGAACTGCTGACGACCGACGGCGGCTGGCCGGGCGCCGGCGGTGTCGGCGGACTGGTGACGGCTGACTGCCGACTGGCGCTGCAGACTGGCGACGAGCTGCGGATGGCGGCCGGACTGACAAGCTGGCTTTCCGTCCAATTGAAAGGGTGAGAGGGGATCGGGGTGAGAAAACGAGAATTTGGGGTGTGATGCCGGGGGATCAAGGATCTGGGATCAAGGATCTGGGATCAAGGATCTGGGATCAAGGATCTGGGATCAAGGATCTGGGATCAAGGATCTGGGATCAAGGATCTGGGATCAAGGATCTGGGATCAAGGATCTGGGATCAAGGATCTGGGATCAAGGATCTGGGATCAAGGATCTGGGATCAAGGATCTGGGATCAAGGATCTGGGATCAAGGATCTGGGATCAAGGATCTGGGATCAAGGATCTGGGATCAAGGATCTGGGATCAAGGATCTGGGATCAAGGATCTGGGATCAAGGATCTGGGATCAAGGATCTGGGATCAAGGATCTGGGATCAAGGATCTGGGATCAAGGATCTGGGATCAAGGATCTGGGATCAAGGATCTGGGATCAAGGATCTGGGATCAAGGATCTGGGATCAAGGATCTGGGATCAAGGATCTGGGATCAAGGATCTGGGATCAAGGATCTGGGATCAAGGATCTGGGATCAAGGATCTGGGATCAAGGATCTGGGATCAAGGATCTGGGATCAAGGATCTGGGATCAAGGATCTGGGATCAAGGATCTGGGATCAAGGATCTGGGATCAAGGATCTGGGATCAAGGATCTGGGATCAAGGATCTGGGATCAAGGATCTGGGATCAAGGATCTGGGATCAAGGATCTGGGATCAAGGATCTGGGATCAAGGATCTGGGATCAAGGATCTGGGATCAAGGATCTGGGATCAAGGATCTGGGATCAAGGATCTGGGATCAAGGATCTGGGATCAAGGATCTGGGATCAAGGATCTTATATAAGGGACCGAGAATTTGGGATCTCAGACCTCAATCTCAGTCATGGATTGCAATCGGATCCTTACAATTGACGTCAAGGCTACATGTATCCCCTCGATGAACCAACCCGTACAGCGCCCGCGTCCTGCTTGCCCTGACCCGGCAGCCGCAGCCACTGTCAGCTGCCCCCTGGGTGTCCATCGACCCCGTTCTCGGCCGGCCCGACTCGCCCCCTGCACTGCCCGTCGCAGAGCCACCAACGCCGCAGGCGGGCGCGAACTGCCTAGCTGCCAACCTGACGGGACTCCAGTTGCTGCCCCACACCTGCAGCTGGCCAGCCGGGGGGTTCAGTGTACAACTGCTGTGCCAGAGTGAGTCTTTGCTGCATTGGAAATTGGTCTTTGTTTTTTATCCATCAGAATACAGGCTGTTAGCATTTTTGTTTCAATACGTAGCCTAACATGCAGGGCATTTAGAACTGCAGAATTTACTCGTATTTCGATAGCCTGGATGAGAACAGGTTCTTAACTATCGGTTCGAACGGGTCTTTGTTTTATAAGTAGCCTGGAATGCAAGACGCGACTTTTTTAGTCATCTGACTTTTCTTTTCAGCTTATCTGCCTTCGCTCTCTGTTTTTCTCTCTCAGCCTAGTTCAGTGTCGTTTTTCTTATCTCTCTCCCTCTTGCTGGCTTCTGATTGGCTCTTCAAATTTTATTAACCCTCCTTATCTGCGTCCAGCTGACCCCTACGAGAATGTACGCTCGTGCATGTACATGTAGGTTAATATAGTTTTTTGGCATTGCGCTTCTACTCACCCATTCAAATTAGCTAACTCTGCTCTTTTGAGCCCATTTAGTGCTGGTCTTCGTTTCTATAGACTGGAATGCGGACCGATAAAAACAGTCACTAGTCTTTGTACACGTACATATCGCTCGAGCTCTGCAGTTCGGCCTTGATGTCCCGCAGATGGCTCTGCCTGGTTTCTGACCAACTCAACCCCGGGTACGGCTGGCAACATTGGCGAGCTGGTCGAGCTCTGCCTGTTGGGCGGCGGAGCTCCCGCGGACGCCGCCCGGCTGACGGTCTGGAAGCCGGAGCTGGAGGCCGCGGCCGCCAGCTGGCCAAAAAATTTTTCGCTGCTCATCGGCGGCTTCCGCTGGCTGCCCGCCGGCTGGCGCTGGACTGACGGCCGTCCGCTGAATGCCTCCGACTGGGCGTTGAACTCAGCGCTGCTCAGTGACAGCAGCAGCGGCGACTGCGTCTTCGCTAAAGAAGCGGCGACGGCGACGGCGACGACGACTGCCGGCTTTGAGGTGGCAAACTGCCACAGCTTTGAGGGGGCCAGAGTTTGCGCCGAGGAGTGAGCGGCGGCGGCAGGGACAGGAGACGGAGGCTGGTAGAGATGAAGCGAAGGCTACTAGAGATATAGCGGAGGCTGCTAGAGATGAAGCGGAGGCTGGTAGTGCTGAGGCGGAGGCTAGTATAGATGAAGGGGGGCTGGTAGTGATAAGGCGGAGGCTGGTAGAGATGAAGGGGGGCTGGTAGTGATGAGGCGGAGGCTGGTAGAGATGAAGCGAAGGCTGGTAGTGATGAGGCAGAGGCTGGTAGAGATGAAGGGGGGCTGGTAGTGATGAGGCGGAGGCTGGTAGAGATGAAGGGGGGCTGGTAGTGATAAGGCGGAGGCTGGTAGAGATGAAGCGGAGGCTGGTAGTGATGAGGCAGTGGACATTGGCAGATCATTTCAGTTGAAGAAACAGAAATTTAATTTTTACTTTATTTATAAATTTTGGTTTATGGATACAAATACTTATAAAAAGTACCAATTTCCCAGTTTCCCAGTATCTATTATCACTTGTGTGTTACGAGCTATAAAATAAGTTTGTTTTTAAGCACCTTCAGCATCGCGCGGCGTCAACAAGTTAATTATATATGAAGACGAAAACTTGATTAATGGTTAGGCATCTTGAAAAAGTCTCATACAAATTTAATTTATTTGTCTTTTCCAAATATTTGTTTTAATAGAATCGACACAGCCACGATCGATAAGTTTCAACAATAAAATATCACAAAGTATAAAACTACGAGAAAGTACGGAATTGCCTTTTCCAACGGACGGTGTTAGGAAATTACATTAAAAACACATACATGTAAGATTTTGTTCAGTAAATAGGCAATGAAAATAAACAAGAAAAAGGGCAAAAGAAGTGACGAGAGAGAAATCTGTATAGTGATCATACAGAGTCGCAGCTAAAGAGTCTACAACAGACGGGTACTGGGCGCTAGTACCCAGTGTGTTAGTTGAGTTGAATATCATTTCCTTTATCCTCCATCAGTACAACTTGCCTACACCTACCTGCATTACCGACAACCTCCGTCATCTACCCCACTTCCCTTATCTACCCCACTTCCCTTATCTGCCCCACTTCCCTTATCTACCCCACTTCCCTTATCTACCCCACTTCCCTTATCTACCCCACTTCCCTTATCTACCCCACTTCCCTTATCTACCCCACTTCCCTTATCTACCCCACTTCCCTTATCTACCCCACTTCCCTTATCTACCCCACTTCCCTTATCTACCCCACTTCCCTTATCTACCCCACTTCCCTTATCTACCCCACTTCCCTTATCTACCCCACTTGGACTTCCCTTATCTACCCCACCTGCCACCTCCCTTATCTTATGTACCCCAGCTCCCTTATCTACCCCACTTCCCTTATCTACCCCACTTCCCTTATCTACCCCACTTCCCTTATCTACCCCACTTCCCTTATCTACCTAACTTCCCTTATCTACCCCACTTCCCTTATCTACCTAACTTCCCTTATCTACCTAACTTCCCTTATCTACCCCACTTGGACTTCCCTTATCTACCCCACCTGCCACCTCCCTTATCTTATGTACCCCAGCTCCCTTATCTAACCCACCTCCCTTATCTACCCACCTGCTGTCTTGTCACCTCAGCCCCATCAAAACAACAAGCAACTCGTCAACAACAACTAGATTGCTACAATAAAATAGGCCTCTCGTAGGTTCCTGCTTGCAAATGAAGTTTTCTACTCAACATATCGGCAAAAGTCCATCAGAAGTCCGGCTGAGGGTTGATGGGCCGCCTAGTCGGGTCCGGCTTCGGGTGGCTCGGCGGCTCTGTCGGCGGCAGCGGCGCCCGTTGAATGTCGCGCAGCTCGTCCGCACCACCGGCGCCGGCGAATCGTTTCGGCTGATCCCTGCCAGCGGGCGCCCGATGGACCGCGGGCGCGGCAGAGTCGGCGGGACCGGCGGCGGCGGCGGCGGCGGCGGCGGCGGCGGCGGCCGGGGCCTCAGTTCGCCAGAGCAGCGACTCGCCAACGTTAAGCAGAGCAGCCAGACGTTTGCCGGTCTCAACAGCGTCAGGAGCTTCGGCAGCGGCGGCAGCAGCGTTGCCGTGGCGCTCCTGGAGGCGGCGCTCGAACTCGCCGAGCATCCGGCCGCTGGCCGAGGCGTCGCCAGAGTTGTACAGGTAGACGGCGTAGTTCAGGGCCACCAGCGGGTCCAGGGATCTTGCAGGTGTGGGGAGTTGGGAAGAGAGGATCTTTAGTTGTTGGGGATATTTGACAACAGCGGGTATGGAAGGACACAGTGGCGAAGGGGAAGGACACAGCGGGGAAGGGGAAGGACACAGTGGGGATGGGGAAGGACACAGTAAGTGGAAGGATACAGTGGGGATGGGGGAGGACACAGCGGGGATGAGGAAGGACACAGTGGGGATGGGGAAGGACACAGCGGGGAAGGGGAAGGACACAGTGGGAAAGGGGAAGGACACAGTGGGGATGGGGAAGGACAGTGGGGATGGGGAAGGACAGTGGGGATAGGGAAGGACACAGTAAGGGGAAGGACACAGTGGGGATGGGGGAGGACACAGCGGGGATGAGGAAGGACACAGTGGGGATGGGGAAGGACACAGCGGGGAAGGGGAAGGACACAGTGGGGATGGGGAAGGACACAGTGGGGATGGGGAAGGACACAGTGGGGAAGGGGAAGGACACAGTGGAGATGGGGAAGGACACAGTGGGGATGGGGGAGGACACAGTGGGGATGGGGAAGGACACAGTGGGGATATACAACATATACAAACCTGCTTCCAGTCTCCTTCTCCACTTTAAGAGCTTCATCATAGGCGAGGCGGCAATTCTCGGCATCATCCAGGTTGCTGAGAGCCACGCCGAGCAGCATGTAGAGGGCGGGCATCTTGGGCCGCAGTTGAATAGCGGCAGTGAGGAAGTGAAAAGCGCTGGCATACTGCTCAGTGTACAGGTGCACCAGGCCCAAATTGTACTGCACCTTCCATTCGAACGGGCTCAGATAGGCGGCCCGTTTCAGGCAGGTGATGGCGGCCACGAATTTGCGCTTGCCGAAGAAGGCCATGCCGACGTTGTTCCAGACGGCGGCGCTCTCCGGCGCGTTGCCGGCGGCCACCTGCAGTGAATTGGCTGAATTACGGTAGATAAAGAGGAGAGGGGAGAGGAGAGGGGAGAAGAGAGAAAAGAGGCGAGAGGAGAGGATAGTACAGTACAGAGACGAGATGGAGAAGATAGGAGACCTGCAGAACAGCCGGAAAGTCACGGAAACAACGGTAACAGACTGGTGTCAAAGCGAACTGGTCATCAATATCCAGCTATAAAACTCTCAAAGCTCAGTGGCACAAACTCACCCGGTACTTAGTCAAAGCTACATCATAGTCTCCGTGAGCCTGCATAATCGAGCCGGCAGCTAAGATAGCTTTGGTGTGCTCGGGATCGTAGGTTAGCGCGTTGCCCAGGTGCTCGAAGGCTTTCTGATACTGGTTGCACTGCATGTAGAGCAGGCCTAGGGTTGATAGCAGGTCCGGGTTCTCCGGGGCCAGCTCCACGGCTCTGCAGGTAGGAGTGACAATGTGTGCTTATTGTTGGAGTAGGGGCGATTTGCTAGGGAGATTAGGGCCGATTCTCTAAAGTAGATTAGGGCCGATTCTCTAGAGTAGATTAGGGCCGATTCTCTAGAGTAGATTAGGGCCGATTCTCTAGGGTAGATTAGGGCCGATTCTCTAGAGTAGATTAGGGCCGATTTTCTAGAGTAGATTAGGGCCTATTCTCTAGAGTAGATTAGGGCCGATTCTCTAGAGTAGATTAGGGGCGATTCTCTAGGGTAGATTAGGGCCGATTCTCTAGGGTAGATTAGGGCCGATTCTCTAGAGTAGATTAGGGCCGATTCTCTAGAGTAGATTAGGGCCGATTCTCTAGGGTAGATTAGGGCCGATTCTCTAGAGTAGATTAGGGCCGATTCTCTAGGGTAGATTAGGGCCGATTCTCTAGAGTAGATTCGGACATACGCTCGTACTCTGTGGTGTAGATTCGGACAGATTCTCTAGGATAGATTCGGACATATTCTCTAGGGTAGATTCGGACAGATTCTCTAGGGTGGATTCGGACAGATTCTCTAGGGTGGATTCGGACAGATTCTCTAGGGTGGATTCGGACAGATTCTCTAGAGTGGATTCGGACAGATTCTCTAGGGTAGATTCGGACAGATTCTCTAGGGTAGATTCGGACAGATTCTCTAGGGTGGATTCGGACAGATTCTCTAGGGTAGATTCGGACAGATTCTCTAGGATAGATTCGGACAGATTCTCTAGGGTAGATTCGGACAGATTCTTTAGGGTAGATTCGGACAGATTCTCTAGGGTAGATTCGGACAGATTCTCTAGTGGATTCGGACAGATTCTCTAGGGTAGATTCGGACAGTTTCTCTAGGATAGATTCGGACATATTCTCTAGGGTAGATTCGGACAGATTCTCTAGGGTGGATTCGGACAGATTCTCTAGAGTAGATTAGGGCCGATTCTCTAGAGTAGATTAGGGCCTATTCTCTAGAGTAGATTAGGGCCGATTCTCTAGAGTAGATTAGGGGCGATTCTCTAGGGTAGATTAGGGCCGATTCTCTAGGGTAGATTAGGGCCGATTCTCTAGAGTAGATTAGGGCCGAT
This sequence comes from Macrostomum lignano, assembly GCA_002269645.1. Lineage (NCBI taxonomy): Eukaryota > Metazoa > Platyhelminthes > Macrostomidae > Macrostomum > Macrostomum lignano. The sequence continues at coordinate 1,790,925 of NIVC01000001.1, read as the reverse complement.
TCTCTAGAGTAGATTAGGGCCGATTCTCTAGGGTAGATTAGGGCCGATTCTCTAGAGTAGATTAGGGCCGATTCTCTAGGGTAGATTAGGGCCGATTCTCTAGGATAGATTCGGACATATTCTCTAGGGTAGATTCGGACAGATTCTCTAGGGTGGATTCGGACAGATTCTCTAGAGTAGATTAGGGCCGATTCTCTAGAGTAGATTAGGGCCTATTCTCTAGAGTAGATTAGGGCCGATTCTCTAGAGTAGATTAGGGGCGATTCTCTAGGGTAGATTAGGGCCGATTCTCTAGGGTAGATTAGGGCCGATTCTCTAGGGTAGATTAGGGCCGATTCTCTAGGATAGATTCGGACATATTCTCTAGGGTAGATTCGGACAGATTCTCTAGGGTGGATTCGGACAGATTCTCTAGAGTAGATTAGGGCCGATTCTCTAGAGTAGATTAGGGCCTATTCTCTAGAGTAGATTAGGGCCGATTCTCTAGAGTAGATTAGGGGCGATTCTCTAGGGTAGATTAGGGCCGATTCTCTAGGGTAGATTAGGGCCGATTCTCTAGAGTAGATTAGGGCCGATTCTCTAGAGTAGATTAGGGCCGATTCTCTAGGGTAGATTAGGGCCGATTCTCTAGAGTAGATTAGGGCCGATTCTCTAGGGTAGATTAGGGCCGATTCTCTAGAGTAGATTCGGACATACGCTCGTACTCTGTGGTGTAGATTCGGACAGATTCTCTAGGATAGATTCGGACATATTCTCTAGGGTAGATTCGGACAGATTCTCTAGGGTGGATTCGGACAAATTCTCTAGGGTGGATTCGGACAGATTCTCTAGGGTGGATTCGGACAGATTCTCTAGAGTGGATTCGGACAGATTCTCTAGGGTAGATTCGGACAGATTCTCTAGGGTGGATTCGGACAGATTCTCT